>CM043059.1:109758102-109767331 GCA_023701655.1 Ovis ammon polii x Ovis aries | reverse complement strand
AACTTTAACGGTGTACTGTAACGGGAAACGGGAAACTTTAACTTAACTTTAAACTGTAACTTGTAACTTTTAACGTTACTTATCTAAGTGGAACTGTTAACGTTTAACTGGAAGCTTGGACTTTAAACTGTAACTTGATAACTTGTTAACTTTAACTTTAACGTTTAACGGACGGGAACGGGAACGTGAACTTGAACGTGAACGGATCTTGAACGTGAACGTGACTGTAACGTGTACGGAACTGGGATCCGTTTCGGTATACGGGTATCACTGCTCATCTCCACCACCCCCCCCCGGCTACGGCGGAGCACATCTCGCGTCTACACCCCCACCCCCACCCCACCCCCACCCCCACCCCCACCCCCACCCCACCCCCACCCCCACCCCCACCCCACCCCCACCCCCACACCCACCCCCACCCCCACCCACCCCCACCCCCACACCCACACCCTCCCCCTCCCCCACCCCACCCCCACCCCCACCCCCACACCCTACCCTCCCCCACCCACCCACCCCACCCCACCCCCTCCCCCACCCCACCCCCACCCCCTCCCCCTACACCCAACCCCACCCCTCACCCTCACCCAACCCCACACCTCCCCTCACCCACCCCCACACCCTCCCCACCCCACCTCCCTCCCCCACCCCCACCCCCACACCCTACCCCCTACCCAAACCCTCCCCACACCCACACCCACCACCCCCCCTACCCCAAACCCACCCCCTCACCCCCGACCCCCAACCCTACCCCCTACCCTAACCCTAACCCTAACCCGAACCCTAACCCTAACCCTACCCCGAACCCTAACCCTAACCCTAACCCTAACCCTAACCCTAACCCTAACCCGAACCCTAACCCTAACCCTAACCCTAACCCTAACCCTAACCCTAACCCTAACCCTAACCCTAACCCTAACCCTAACCCTAACCCTAACCCTAACCCTAACCCTAACCCTAACCCTAACCCTAACCCTAACCCTAACCCTAACCCTAACCCTAACCCTAACCCTAACCCTAACCCTAACCCTAACCCTAACCCTAACCCTAACCCTAACCCTAACCCTAACCCTAACCCTAACCCTAACCCTAACCCTAACCCTAACCCTAACCCTAACCCTAACCCTAACCCTAACCCTAACCCTAACCCTAACCCTAACCCTAACCCTAACCCTAACCCTAACCCTAACCCTAACCCTAACCCTAACCCTAACCCTAACCCTAACCCTAACCCTAACCCTAACCCTAACCCTAACCCTAACCCTAACCCTAACCCTAACCCTAACCCTAACCCTAACCCTAACCCTAACCCTAACCCTAACCCTAACCCTAACCCTAACCCTAACCCTAACCCTAACCCTAACCCTAACCCTAACCCTAACCCTAACCCTAACCCTAACCCTAACCCTAACCCTAACCCTAACCCTAACCCTAACCCTAACCCTAACCCTAACCCTAACCCTAACCCTAACCCTAACCCTAACCCTAACCCTAACCCTAACCCTAACCCTAACCCTAACCCTAACCCTAACCCTAACCCTAACCCTAACCCTAACCCTAACCCTAACCCTAACCCTAACCCTAACCCTAACCCTAACCCTAACCCTAACCCTAACCCTAACCCTAACCCTAACCCTAACCCTAACCCTAACCCTAACCCTAACCCTAACCCTAACCCTAACCCTAACCCTAACCCTAACCCTAACCCTAACCCTAACCCTAACCCTAACCCTAACCCTAACCCTAACCCTAACCCTAACCCTAACCCTAACCCTAACCCTAACCCTAACCCTAACCCTAACCCTAACCCTAACCCTAACCCTAACCCTAACCCTAACCCTAACCCTAACCCTAACCCTAACCCTAACCCTAACCCTAACCCTAACCCTAACCCTAACCCTAACCCTAACCCTAACCCTAACCCTAACCCTAACCCTAACCCTAACCCTAACCCTAACCCTAACCCTAACCCTAACCCTAACCCTAACCCTAACCCTAACCCTAACCCTAACCCTAACCCTAACCCTAACCCTAACCCTAACCCTAACCCTAACCCTAACCCTAACCCTAACCCTAACCCTAACCCTAACCCTAACCCTAACCCTAACCCTAACCCTAACCCTAACCCTAACCCTAACCCTAACCCTAACCCTAACCCTAACCCTAACCCTAACCCTAACCCTAACCCTAACCCTAACCCTAACCCTAACCCTAACCCTAACCCTAACCCTAACCCTAACCCTAACCCTAACCCTAACCCTAACCCTAACCCTAACCCTAACCCTAACCCTAACCCTAACCCTAACCCTAACCCTAACCCTAACCCTAACCCTAACCCTAACCCTAACCCTAACCCTAACCCTAACCCTAACCCTAACCCTAACCCTAACCCTAACCCTAACCCTAACCCTAACCCTAACCCTAACCCTAACCCTAACCCTAACCCTAACCCTAACCCTAACCCTAACCCTAACCCTAACCCGAACCCTAACCCTAACCCTAACCCTAACCCTAACCCTAACCCTAACCCTAACCCTAACCCTAACCCTAACCCTAACCCTAACCCTAACCCTAACCCTAACCCTAACCCTAACCCTAACCCTAACCCTAACCCTAACCCTAACCCTAACCCTAACCCTAACCCTAACCCTAACCCTAACCCTAACCCTAACCCTAACCCTAACCCTAACCCTAACCCTAACCCTAACCCTAACCCTAACCCTAACCCTAACCCTAACCCTAACCCTAACCCTAACCCTAACCCTAACCCTAACCCTAACCCTAACCCTAACCCTAACCCTAACGCTAACCCTAACCCTAACCCTAACCCTAACCCTAACCCTAACCCTAACCCTAACCCTAACCCTAACCCTAACCCTAACCCTAACCCTAACCCTAACCCTAACCCTAACCCTAACCCTAACCCTAACCCTAACCCTAACCCTAACCCTAACCCTAACCCTAACCCTAACCCTAACCCTAACCCTAACCCTAACCCTAACCCTAACCCTAACCCTAACCCTAACCCTAACCCTAACCCTAACCCTAACCCTAACCCTAACCCTAACCCTAACCCTAACCCTAACCCTAACCCTAACCCTAACCCTAACCCTAACCCTAACCCTAACCCTAACCCTAACCCTAACCCTAACCCTAACCCTAACCCTAACCCTAACCCTAACCCTAACCCTAACCCTAACCCTAACCCTAACCCTAACCCTAACCCTAACCCTAACCCTAACCCTAACCCTAACCCTAACCCTAACCCTAACCCTAACCCTAACCCTAACCCTAACCCTAACCCTAACCCTAACCCTAACCCTAACCCTAACCCTAACCCTAACCCTAACCCTAACCCTAACCCTAACCCTAACCCTAACCCTAACCCTAACCCTAACCCTAACCCTAACCCTAACCCTAACCCTAACCCTAACCCTAACCCTAACCCTAACCCTAACCCTAACCCTAACCCTAACCCTAACCCTAACCCTAACCCTAACCCTAACCCTAACCCTAACCCTAACCCTAACCCTAACCCTAACCCTAACCCTAACCCTAACCCTAACCCTAACCCTAACCCTAACCCTAACCCTAACCCTAACCCTAACCCTAACCCTAACCCTAACCCTAACCCTAACCCTAACCCTAACCCTAACCCTAACCCTAACCCTAACCCTAACCCTAACCCTAACCCTAACCCTAACCCTAACCCTAACCCTAACCCTAACCCTAACCCTAACCCTAACCCTAACCCTAACCCTAACCCTAACCCTAACCCTAACCCTAACCCTAACCCTAACCCTAACCCTAACCCTAACCCTAACCCTAACCCTAACCCTAACCCTAACCCTAACCCTAACCCTAACCCTAACCCTAACCCTAACCCTAACCCTAACCCTAACCCTAACCCTAACCCTAACCCTAACCCTAACCCTAACCCTAACCCTAACCCTAACCCTAACCCTAACCCTAACCCTAACCCTAACCCTAACCCTAACCCTAACCCTAACCCTAACCCTAACCATAACCCTAACCCTAACCCTAACCCTAACCCTAACCCTAACCCTAACCCTAACCCTAACCCTAACCCTAACCCTAACCCTAACCCTAACCCTAACCCTAACCCTAACCCTAACCCTAACCCTAACCCTAACCCTAACCCTAACCCTAACCCTAACCCTAACCCTAACCCTAACCCTAACCCTAACCCTAACCCTAACCCTAACCCTAACCCTAACCCTAACCCTAACCCTAACCCTAACCCTAACCCTAACCCTAACCCTAACCCTAACCCTAACCCTAACCCTAACCCTAACCCTAACCCTAACCCTAACCCTAACCCTAACCCTAACCCTAACCCTAACCCTAACCCTAACCCTAACCCTAACCCTAACCCTAACCCTAACCCTAACCCTAACCCTAACCCTAACCCTAACCCTAACCCTAACCCTAACCCTAACCCTAACCCTAACCCTAACCCTAACCCTAACCCTAACCCTAACCCTAACCCTAACCCTAACCCTAACCCTAACCCTAACCCTAACCCTAACCCTAACCCTAACCCTAACCCTAACCCTAACCCTAACCCTAACCCTAACCCTAACCCTAACCCTAACCCTAACCCTAACCCTAACCCTAACCCTAACCCTAACCCTAACCCTAACCCTAACCCTAACCCTAACCCTAACCCTAACCCTAACCCTAACCCTAACCCTAACCCTAACCCTAACCCTAACCCTAACCCTAACCCTAACCCTAACCCTAACCCTAACCCTAACCCTAACCCTAACCCTAACCCTAACCCTAACCCTAACCCTAACCCTAACCCTAACCCTAACCCTAACCCTAACCCTAACCCTAACCCTAACCCTAACCCTAACCCTAACCCTAACCCTAACCCTAACCCTAACCCTAACCCTAACCCTAACCCTAACCCTAACCCTAACCCTAACCCTAACCCTAACCCTAACCCTAACCCTAACCCTAACCCTAACCCTAACCCTAACCCTAACCCTAACCCTAACCCTAACCCTAACCCTAACCCTAACCCTAACCCTAACCCTAACCCTAACCCTAACCCTAACCCTAACCCTAACCCTAACCCTAACCCTAACCCTAACCCGAACCCTAACCCTAACCCTAACCCTAACCCTAACCCTAACCCTAACCCTAACCCTAACCCTAACCCTAACCCTAACCCTAACCCTAACCCTAACCCTAACCCTAACCCTAACCCTAACCCTAACCCTAACCCTAACCCTAACCCTAACCCTAACCCTAACCCTAACCCTAACCCTAACCCTAACCCTAACCCTAACCCTAACCCTAACCCTAACCCTAACCCTAACCCTAACCCTAACCCTAACCCTAACCCTAACCCTAACCCTAACCCTAACCCTAACCCTAACCCTAACCCTAACCCTAACCCTAACCCTAACCCTAACCCTAACCCTAACCCTAACCCTAACCCTAACCCTAACCCTAACCCTAACCCTAACCCTAACCCTAACCCTAACCCTAACCCTAACCCTAACCCTAACCCTAACCCTAACCCTAACCCTAACCCTAACCCTAACCCTAACCCTAACCCTAACCCTAACCCTAACCCTAACCCTAACCCTAACCCTAACCCTAACCCTAACCCTAACCCTAACCCTAACCCTAACCCTAACCCTAACCCTAACCCTAACCCTAACCCTAACCCTAACCCTAACCCTAACCCTAACCCTAACCCTAACCCTAACCCTAACCCTAACCCGAACCCTAACCCGAACCCTAACCCTAACCCTAACCCTAACCCTAACCCTAACCCTAACCCTAACCCTAACCCTAACCCTAACCCTAACCCTAACCCTAACCCTAACCCTAACCCTAACCCTAACCCTAACCCTAACCCTAACCCTAACCCTAACCCTAACCCTAACCCTAACCCTAACCCTAACCCTAACCCTAACCCTAACCCTAACCCTAACCCTAACCCTAACCCTAACCCTAACCCTAACCCTAACCCTAACCCTAACCCTAACCCTAACCCTAACCCTAACCCTAACCCTAACCCTAACCCTAACCCTAACCCTAACCCTAACCCTAACCCTAACCCTAACCCTAACCCTAACCCTAACCCTAACCCTAACCCTAACCCTAACCCTAACCCTAACCCTAACCCTAACCCTAACCCTAACCCTAACCCTAACCCTAACCCTAACCCTAACCCTAACCCTAACCCTAACCCTAACCCTAACCCTAACCCTAACCCTAACCCTAACCCTAACCCTAACCCTAACCCTAACCCTAACCCTAACCCTAACCCTAACCCTAACCCTAACCCTAACCCTAACCCTAACCCTAACCCTAACCCTAACCCTAACCCTAACCCTAACCCTAACCCTAACCCTAACCCTAACCCTAACCCTAACCCTAACCCTAACCCTAACCCGAACCCTAACCCTCACCCTAACCCTAACCCTAACCCTAACCCTAACCCTAACCCTAACCCTAACCCTAACCCTAACCCTAACCCTAACCCTAACCCTAACCCTAACCCTAACCCTAACCCTAACCCTAACCCTAACCCTAACCCTAACCCTAACCCTAACCCTAACCCTAACCCTAACCCTAACCCTAACCCTAACCCTAACCCTAACCCTAACCCTAACCCTAACCCTAACCCTAACCCTAACCCTAACCCTAACCCTAACCCTAACCCTAACCCTAACCCTAACCCTAACCCTAACCCTAACCCTAACCCTAACCCTAACCCTAACCCTAACCCTAACCCTAACCCTAACCCTAACCCTAACCCTAACCCTAACCCTAACCCTAACCCTAACCCTAACCCTAACCCTAACCCTAACCCTAACCCTAACCCTAACCCTAACCCTAACCCTAACCCTAACCCTAACCCTAACCCTAACCCTAACCCTAACCCTCACACTAATCCTAACCCTAACCCTTATCCTAACCCTAACCCTAACCCTAACCCTAACCCTAACCCTAACCCTAACCCTAACCCTAACCCTAACCCTAACCCTAACCCTAACCCTAACCCTAACCCTAACCCTAACCCTAACCCTAACCCTAACCCTAACCCTAACCCTAACCCTAACCCTAACCCTAACCCTAACCCTAACCCTAACCCTAACCCTAACCCTAACCCTAACCCTAACCCTAACCCTAACCCTAACCCTAACCCTAACCCTAACCCTAACCCTAACCCTAACCCTAACCCTAACCCTAACCCTAACCCTAACCCTAACCCTAACCCTAACCCTAACCCTAACCCTAACCCTAACCCTAACCCTAACCCTAACCCTAACCCTAACCCTAACCCTAACCCTAACCCTAACCCTAACCCTAACCCTAACCCTAACCCTAACCCTAACCCTAACCCTAACCCTAACCCTAACCCTAACCCTAACCCTAACCCTAACCCTAACCCTAACCCTAACCCTAACCCTAACCCTAACCCTAACCCTAACCCTAACCCTAACCCTAACCCTAACCCTAACCCTAACCCTAACCCTAACCCTAACCCTAACCCTAACCCTAACCCTAACCCTAACCCTAACCCTAACCCTAACCCTAACCCTAACCCTAACCCTAACCCTAACCCTAACCCTAACCCTAACCCTAACCCTAACCCTAACCCTAACCCTAACCCTAACCCTAACCCTAACCCTAACCCTAACCCTAACCCTAACCCTAACCCTAACCCTAACCCTAACCCTAACCCTAACCCTAACCCTAACCCTAACCCTAACCCTAACCCTAACCCTAACCCTAACCCTAACCCTAACCCTAACCCTAACCCTAACCCTAACCCTAACCCTAACCCTAACCCTAACCCTAACCCTAACCCTAACCCTAACCCTAACCCTAACCCTAACCCTAACCCTAACCCTAACCCTAACCCTAACCCTAACCCTAACCCTAACCCTAACCCTAACCCTAACCCTAACCCTAACCCTAACCCTAACCCTAACCCTAACCCTAACCCTAACCCTAACCCTAACCCTAACCCTAACCCTAACCCTAACCCTAACCCTAACCCTAACCCTAACCCTAACCCTAACCCTAACCCTAACCCTAACCCTAACCCTAACCCTAACCCTAACCCTAACCCTAACCCTAACCCTAACCCTAACCCTAACCCTAACCCTAACCCTAACCCTAACCCTAACCCTAACCCTAACCCTAACCCTAACCCTAACCCTAACCCTAACCCTAACCCTAACCCTAACCCTAACCCTAACCCTAACCCTAACCCTAACCCTAACCCTAACCCTAACCCTAACCCTAACCCTAACCCTAACCCTAACCCTAACCCTAACCCTAACCCTAACCCTAACCCTAACCCTAACCCTAACCCTAACCCTAACCCTAACCCTAACCCTAACCCTAACCCTAACCCTAACCCTAACCCTAACCCTAACCCTAACCCTAACCCTAACCCTAACCCTAACCCTAACCCTAACCCTAACCCTAACCCTAACCCTAACCCTAACCCTAACCCTAACCCTAACCCTAACCCTAACCCTAACCCTAACCCTAACCCTAACCCTAACCCTAACCCTAACCCTAACCCTAACCCTAACCCTAACCCTAACCCTAACCCTAACCCTAACCCTAACCCTAACCCTAACCCTAACCCTAACCCTAACCCTAACCCTAACCCTAACCCTAACCCTAACCCTAACCCTAACCCTAACCCTAACCCTAACCCTAACCCTAACCCTAACCCTAACCCTAACCCTAACCCTAACCCTAACCCTAACCCTAACCCTAACCCTAACCCTAACCCTAACCCTAACCCTAACCCTAACCCTAACCCTAACCCTAACCCTAACCCTAACCCTAACCCTAACCCTAACCCTAACCCTAACCCTAACCCTAACCCTAACCCTAACCCTAACCCTAACCCTAACCCTAACCCTAACCCTAACCCTAACCCTAACCCTAACCCTAACCCTAACCCTAACCCTAACCCTAACCCTAACCCTAACCCTAACCCTAACCCTAACCCTAACCCTAACCCTAACCCTAACCCTAACCCTAACCCTAACCCTAACCCTAACCCTAACCCTAACCCTAACCCTAACCCTAACCCTAACCCTAACCCTAACCCTAACCCTAACCCTAACCCTAACCCTAACCCTAACCCTAACCCTAACCCTAACCCTAACCCTAACCCTAACCCTAACCCTAACCCTAACCATAACCCTAACCCTAACCC